>CM075727.1:2720990-2737526 GCA_037974335.1 Prionace glauca | reverse complement strand
CACGTGCTCACTGTGATGAGGAGAGAAAGGAAAGAAGAGGGGAGAGAGAAAGAACGATGGGGAGAGAGAAAGAAGAGATGGGTGAGAGAGAAAGAAGATGGGGGAGAGAGAAAGAAAGATGGGGGAGAGAGAAAAGAAAGATGGGGGAGAGAGAAAGAAAGATGGGGGAGAGAGAAAGAAAGATGGGGGAGAGAGAAGAAAGATGGGGGAGAGAGAAAGAAAGATGGGGGAGAGAGAAAGAAAGATGGGGGAGAGAGAAAGAAGATGGGGGAGAGAGAAAGAAAGATGGGGGAGAGAGAAAGAAAGATGGGGGAGAGAGAAAGAAAGATGGGGGAGAGAGAAAGAAAGATGGGGGAGAGAGAAAGAAGATGGGGGAGAGAGAAAGAAAGATGGGGGAGAGAGAAAGAAAGATGGGGGAGAGAGAAAGAAAGATGGGGGAGAGAGAAAGAAAGATGGGGGAGAGAGAAAGAAAGATGGGGGAGAGAGAAAGAAAGATGGGGGAGAGAGAAAGAAAGATGGGGGAGAGAGAAAGAAAGATGGGGGAGAGAGAAAGAAGATGGGGGAGAGAGAAAGAAAGATGGGGAGAGAGAAGAAAGATGGGGGAGAGAGAAAGAAAGATGGGGAGAGAGAAAGAAAGATGGGGGAGAGAGAAAGAAAGATGGGGGAGAGAGAAAGAAAGATGGGGGAGAGAGAAAGAAAGATGGGGAGAGAGAAAGAAAGATGGGGGAGAGAGAAGAAAGATGGGGGAGAGAGAAAGAAAGATGGGGGAGAGAGAAAGAAAGATGGGGGAGAGAGAAAGAAAGATGGGGGAGAGAGAAAGAAAGATGGGGGAGAGAGAAAGAAAGATGGGGGAGAGAGAAAGATGGGGGAGAGAAGAAAGATGGGGGAGAGAGAAAGATGGGGAGAGAGATGGGGAGAGAGAAAGATGGGGGAGAGAGAAAGATGGGGGAGAGAGAAAGATGGGGGAGAGAGAAAGATGGGGGAGAGAGAAAGATGGGGAGAGAGAAAGATGGGGGAGAGAGAAAGATGGGGAGAGAGAAAGATGGGGGAGAGAGAAAGATGGGGGAGAGAGAAAGATGGGGGAGAGAGAAAGATGGGGGAGAGAGAAAGATGGGGGAGAGAGAAAGATGGGGGAGAGAGAAAGATGGGGGAGAGAGAAAGATGGGGGAGAGAGAAAGATGGGGGAGAGAGAAAGATGGGGGAGAGAGAAAGATGGGGGAGAGAGAAAGATGGGGGAGAGAGAAAGATGGGGGAGAGAGAAGATGGGGGAGAGAGAAAGATGGGGGAGAGAGAAAGATGGGGGAGAGAGAAAGATGGGGGAGAGAGAAAGATGGGGGAGAGAGAAAGATGGGGGGAGAGAGAAAGATGGGGGGGAGAGAAAGATGGGGGGGAGAGAAAGATGGGGGAGAGAGAAGATGGGGGGGAGAGAAAGATGGGGGGGAGAGAAAGATGGGGGGAGAGAGAAAGATGGGGGGGAGAGAAAGATGGGGGGAGAGAAAGATGGGGGGGAGAGAAAGATGGGGGGGAGAGAAAGATGGGGGGGAGAGAAAGATGGGGGGGAGAGAAAGATGGGGGGGAGAGAAAGATGGGGGGGAGAGAAAGATGGGGGGGAGAGAAAGATGGGGGGGAGAGAAAGATGGGGGGAGAGAAAGATGGGGGGGAGAGAAAGATGGGGGGGAGAGAAAGATGGGGGGGAGAGAAAGATGGGGGGGAGAGAAAGATGGGGGGGAGAGAAAGATGGGGGGGAGAGAAAGATGGGGGGGAGAGAAAGATGGGGGGGAGAGAAAGATGGGGGGGGAGAGAAAGATGGGGGGGAGAGAAAGATGGGGGGGGAGAGAAAGATGGGGGGGGAGAGAAAGATGGGGGGGAGAGAAAGATGGGGGGGAGAGAAAGATGGGGGGGAGAGAAAGATGGGGGGGAGAGAAAGATGGGGGGGAGAGAAAGATGGGGGGGAGAGAAAGATGGGGGGGAGAGAAAGATGGGGGGGAGAGAAAGATGGGGGGAGAGAAAGATGGGGGGGAGAGAAAGATGGGGGGAGAGAAAGATGGGGGGGAGAGAAAGATGGGGGGAGAGAAAGATGGGGGGGAGAGAAAGATGGGGGGGAGAGAAAGATGGGGGGGAGAGAAAGATGGGGGGAGAGAAGATGGGGGGGAGAGAAAGATGGGGGGGAGAGAAAGATGGGGGGGAGAGAAAGATGGGGGGGAGAGAAAGATGGGGGGAGAGAAAGATGGGGGGGAGAGAAAGATGGGGGGGAGAGAAAGATGGGGGGGAGAGAAAGATGGGGGGGAGAGAAAGATGGGGGGAGAGAAAGATGGGGGGGGAGAGAAAGATGGGGGGGAGAGAAAGATGGGGGGGAGAGAAAGATGGGGGGGAGAGAAAGATGGGGGGGAGAGAAAGATGGGGGGGAGAGAAAGATGGGGGGAGAGAAAGATGGGGGGGAGAGAAAGATGGGGGGGAGAGAAAGATGGGGGGGAGAGAAAGATGGGGGGGAGAGAAAGATGGGGGGGAGAGAAAGATGGGGGGGAGAGAAAGATGGGGGGGAGAGAAAGATGGGGGGGAGAGAAAGATGGGGGGGAGAGAAAGATGGGGGGGAGAGAAAGATGGGGGGGAGAGAAAGATGGGGGGGAGAGAAAGATGGGGGGGAGAGAAAGATGGGGGGGAGAGAAAGATGGGGGGGAGAGAAAGATGGGGGGGAGAGAAAGATGGGGGGGAGAGAAAGATGGGGGGGAGAGAAAGATGGGGGGGAGAGAAATATGGGGGGGGAGAGAAAGATGGGGGGGAGAGAAAGATGGGGGGGAGAGAAAGATGGGGGGGAGAGAAAGATGGGGGGGAGAGAAAGATGGGGGGGAGAGAAAGATGGGGGGAGAGAAAGATGGGGGGGAGAGAAAGATGGGGGGGAGAGAAAGATGGGGGGGAGAGAAAGATGGGGGGGAGAGAAAGATGGGGGGGAGAGAAAGATGGGGGGGAGAGAAAGATGGGGGGGAGAGAAAGATGGGGGAGAGAGAAAGATGGGGGAGAGAGAGAGAGAAAGATGGGGGAGAGAGAGAGAAAGAAAGATGGGGGAGAGAGAGAGAGAAAGATGGGGGAGAGAGAGAGAGAAAGATGGGGGAGAGAGAGAGAGAAAGATGGGGGAGAGAGAGAGAGAAAGATGGGGGAGAGAGAGAGAGAAAGATGGGGGAGAGAGAGAGAGAAAGATGGGAGAGAGAGAGAGAGAAGAGAGAGAGAAAGATGGGGGAGAGAGAGAGAGAAAGATGGGGGAGAGAGAGAGAGAAAGATGGGGGAGAGAGAGAGAGAAAGATGGGGGAGAGAGAGAGAGAAAGATGGGGGAGAGAGAGAGAAAAACAGAGTGGGAGATGGCAAGGGGCAGTGAAAGAAAGATGGGGGGGATGAGAGAGGGTGGTGAAGGAACTGGGCGGCTGACAATCTGAGATTGAAAGTGTGAGGGGGAAGAGGCAAGATGATCCAGAGACAAACTGAGAGGCAGTGACAGGATAAGCAAAGCTACATATAGAATTGAGACCTCAGACCCCATCTCCTATTCACACATCACTGTCCCTTATCTTTGACCCCTGTGCCTGTTGCACACCGCTTTACTTCTGACCCCATTCATCAGTCACACACTGCCCTCCCTAACCTCTGGCCCACACCTCAGTTATATATCCCTCCCCTATTCTCCCTTTCCCAGACAGGCACTTCTTTGTAAATGTGTCACCCATTCTGTCTCTCAGCCCTCCTTGACCTGTCCCCATCATTTATCCTGTCCCTAATCTGTGACCCCCTTCCCATCACACAGCCCCTCCCACAAACTTTATTCCTCAGCATGCTCTGCCTTCTAACAATGTTGATGATTGCTCTGTCTCATTGCCCACCTTGCTGAGTTCCTTCAAACTGCACGCTAACCCCTCCAATCTCATCGAAATCCTTCCCACAACCTATTCTGACCATAAGTCACTCACTCCAAACTTCCTTTCCTAAAGCTTGTCCTCAGTTCCACTTCTCTCCCCATAATACTGCAGGGTCCTCGATAAAGGTGCCTTAGAAATGTGGATTGCTTTGACACATGGTTGAAAACGCGGGATTTTAAAAGAATATCGAAAAATCCTCTTCAGCTGATCATCCACATCATTCCCGGGAAACAGCGGTCTGCCGGCGTTTGCTAATTCTGTGGAAAAGTGTTTGTGAGAATATCACTGCGCAGGTCCCATGAAAAATACAATCACTTCTCAAACTATATATAAACTAAAGGCAATTTAATCACATCTGGAAATACAACATCTTTATTATTTAAGCATTGTACCCAAATTAAAATTATTACTTCTGCTTTCCCCAAGCCCCCGTGTGCCTCGCTGCTAAATGGAGAATTCTAACATTTAACCTGTTAAGCTTTATCTTGTTCACATTGACAAGGTGACATTTAATTCCTCATAGAATGATATGGCACAAGGAGATGGTGGCATTGCGATAATGCCACTGAACTAGTCACCCAAAGAACGAGAGGGCACAGATTTAAAGTGATTCTCAAAAGAGCAAATGCAATGTGCGAGTGGTTGGTTTCTGGAATGTTCTGCCTGGGAGTGTGGTGGAAGGAGGTTCAATCGAGGCATTAAAAGGGCAGTGGATAATTGTATGAATAATATTAATGTGCAGGGTTACAGGGAAAAGGCAGGAGATTGGCACTGAGTCATGGGGCAGTGATTCTCCCAGCCCAGGAGACATCAGTGGAGGCCGTGTAGCAGTTTCCTGCTGGGCGCCATGGCCTACACGAGCCTCTGGACACCTCATTTCCAGCATCGTCAGCTCCGAGCCAGAAACTGCGCTGTGTAAATTATTTCAATCAGGATCTATATCCCTTTAGCTGTCCCGGGACATGCCCACTAATGTTTCCCCCCCGCCCTGCCAGGAGTTGTTCACTCCAGTGGGGTTTACAGCAGTTCCCCACTATTGGGGAGCTGGCGACCTGACAATGTTGGACTGAAGGGAGGAGGGAGGGTGTGGAGCATGGAGATCCCCCAGAAGGTCAGGGATAAAGGGGATTGCCCCCTGGGCATTGTCAACTTGGCTGTGCCAGAATGCCCCCCCCCCCCCCAGGCACTGCCCAAGGGGCAAAGTGGCAGTGCCCAGAGGGCATCTTGGCACACTGCCCACCAAGTATGGGGTAGTGCCAAAGGGATGGGGCCTGAGCCTCTGGGTGCAATCAGTGGGGTCCTACTGTCATACTGCACTTGGTTTGAAGCAGCTGTGGGGTTGTGTGGCTGGCCAGCGATTGGGAGGCCAGCAGTGTGGAGCTATTGAGTGTGTGCCGATCTCCACTCTGGCAGACTAGCGCACGCGCAGTGGGTCACTCAGCACTTTGCTGCCGGCCTCTTGGGTAGGATGAGGCCCCCGCCCCCAGCTTTCCAGCGTGATTCACACTTTGCGGGGGTGGGGGGGGGGTGGTGGCATGTGTGTGAGAGAGAGATTCATTGTGGAAATCACACTTAAAATACCAGCAGGTATTTACTCTAGGTTTTACGCAAATTTAGCTCATAGAATTTTTTGGGGAGAATTTCACCCAAGATGTTTGTTTGGGAGACAGTACAGACGTGATGGGCCAAATGGCATTGTAACAATTCTGCGATCCTATGATGCTTCATGGTAATATTTTGGAGTTAATTATTGGATCGGGGAGATTATAATTTTGATGCTAAGATGCTGAAATGCTGGACTTCTAACAAGTGCAAAATAAAATGGCTGCTTCAGGTTATTTTTTACCAATGAGATTCAGAATAGAGGTGGGCCAATGAAATAGAAGTTGATCTTACTTAGCAGCAGAACTTGAGACCTGATGTCTATACTGCTTGCAAAGAAATACAGTCCAGAGAAATATTTTGTCTGGGAGTTTAAAGGCATTCAGTGAATGCTGAAAGGCTACATCATCAAAAAGATGGGTGGATCTCAATGTTCTCTGCCTTCAATTTACCAGGGTTCTTGCTGGGAGTAGGGGTTAATTGTAGTTTGGACCTTGTGTGATTTGCAGCTCACAGAAAAGTCCTGGAATCTGTTAGTCAGCTTCAGGCAGTTAGGTCTTGGGAAATATTTAGAGCTCCGTGCAGCCGAGAGGCTAGAATTTGGAGAAACCCAGTGTCAGCTTAATGAAGCTAGCAGTCTGCAAAAGAGTTGGAAGTGTGCCAGCAATTAGAGACAGGAGTGCAGGTATATGAATCCTATAGAACACAGTCTTAGGAGAAGAGATTGAACTATTGCATGGTGAGTAGTCATTGATGACAATCCAATATGTAGCAGTTGTTGCAGGAATTCGGAGGCTAAATCATCAAAATTGAAGATCTGAAATACCTCACAAGAGAGATGAAGAGTTAAATATTGTGACTCACAGTGGTCACTGACGTCTAGATGAGTTGGTGAAACATCCACGGGATCTGTCTTGGTCGCATTTGCCATTTAATGTGCAGTGTGATATGTTCAATCACAGTGTGCCTGTCAATTCATATTTACCTCATTAATTTTGAGTACTGGAGTATGAGACAGACATTGCAAATTGTTTTAATGTTCTGACTTTGTGTAATTTTTTTTGTTACAAACATGGAATCTTGGGCTTTATGGGTAACTGGGATTTTAAACTTTGCTATTTGAAACAAAAAAGTTACTCGTCCCTAATCAGACACTTTGCAAACCTTTGACATCCTCCCCAAAGTGTGGGACTCAAAACTGGGCCCAACACTCCAGAACTAGCGATTTTAAAACTTTAGGGAATGTAGTGGGCATCACACATGTAAGGCACCTGGTCAGGGACCAGTTAACACACTCAGAGCGGTGATCCTACAGCTGAGGCAAGGATGTGAAGTGCGAGGGATCGGATGGTTGAGAAGTGTTGGAGAGCAGTGCCCTCACATCAGGTCTGTAAATTACCTGCAAATATGCAGCCAGCTGACCACATATCTATGGAGGTGGAGTAGAGTTTTGCGCCAAACAGCACATCTGGAGGACGATACCACAGTGTGACCACCTGCAATGGGCAAAAGGTAGTTTGAACAACACCACCATCTCTCGTCCTGAAGAATATCAATATCACTCAACCCAACTGCAGTCGACAAAATCAACTCCAGATTCTAACAGCGGCAGAATATCTGGATAATCTGCTTTTAGAGATGTAGAACGACGAACAAAGGAAATTTACAGCACAGGAACAGGCCCTTCAACCCTCCAAGCCTGCACCGACCATGCTGCCCAACTTAACTAAAACTTCCTACCCTTCCGGGGACCATATCCCTCCATTTCCATCCTATTAAGGCTTACTGAATTGTGGTCACTGTTCCCGAACTGCTCCCCTACTGTAAGCTGAGGAACAAACATTCCCCTGGTATAAAAGCCATGCTCCGCTTTGACTGGAGTTGGATAGGGGTTTAATTTATCATCTCATCTGAGAATCTGCACCCTCTGACAGTGCGGCACTCCCTCGGCACTGACCTTCTGAAAGTGCAGCACTCCCTCAGTACTGACCCTCTGACAGTGTGGCACTCCCTCGGCACTGACCTTCTGATAGTGCAGCACTCCCTCAGCACTGACCCTCTGACAGTGTGGCACTCCCTCGGCACTGACCTTCTGATAGTGCAGCACTCCCTCAGCACTGACCCTCTGACAGTGCGGCACTCCCTCAGCACTGACCCTCTGACAGTGCGGCACTCCCTCAGCACTGACCCTCTGACAGTGCAGCACTCCCTCAGCACTGACCCTCTGACAGTGCAGCACTCCCTCAGCACTGACCCTCTGACAGTGCAGCACTCCCTCAGCACTGACCCTCTGACAGTGCAGCACTCCCTCAGCACTGACCCTCTTACAGTGCGGCACCCCCTCAGCACTGACCCTCTGACAGTGTGGCACCCCCTCAGCACTGACCCTCTGACAGTGCGGCACTCCCTCAGCACTGACCCTCTGACAGTGCGGCACTCCCTCAGCACTGACCCTCTGACAGTTTAGTATTTCCGAGTACTGGAATGCAATGTCAGCCTGTGTATAGTCTCCAAGTGGGACTTGAATCCACGACTTTCTGACCAAGTGAACCACAGCTAATACTTAAAATAACGATTGTAATATTTTAACTATATTAACTATAATAACAAAAAAAGTGTGGTTTTCACCTGTAGATTCAAAGTAACACACAAAAAGATATTGAAAGTGATGTGGCTTGTACAGATTACAAACTAAAACAGCAACCTGTACAACACCTTAATGACATCAAATCATTGACTGCTCTTAAAGCAATCATGCAAATATTTAAATATATAACAAGGATCTGGTGAAATTGTTGACTCTCCATTTGGTCCATTTCTAATTCAGTTTTGGGCCACCAAGTCAAACTGTGCTCTCCACTCCAAGGGGACCCCAGTGCCTCAGAGACCTGGATTCAGAGAGGGGTATTCCCCCTTCCTCTTGTCTAATGTAAGGTGGAGCTGGTGGAGAATTTTTGTGAGGCAGTTTTAACACAGCGTTGAGTGCTCAGACTGGCACCACTTGACCCAGTATAACCAATTCAGAATGGTCACTTCAGGCACGAACCCAGTGGCTGCTCAATCTGAGAAGATCCACACGCAGGTTAATGATTCCCTGACAAGACAAAGCTCAGGAGGTGACTGAAATGCTCCCCTACCTCTGCAGAGTAACACCGGACAGGAATACCAAAAGCTCGAGCCAGCCCAAAATCTGCCAGTTTCAGCTCACCATTCTGTGAAGCAGGAAAATAAACAAAGGAATGTGTGGGGGAGAAGAGGCAAAGAACTAGAAACTCAGCCACAGTGAGAACAAAGAATCACAGCACAGCACTCAGCCTCTCCTGGTTTACCAAAGGATTCCCAGCCATCGCAGCCCTCCCACCCCACAATGTTCCCCAGATTAGGCACCGCTTGTTTTTAATTCTTTCACCAGACGTGGGTGTCAATGGTTAGGCCTGCATTTATAACTCATCCCTCAGTACTTGAGTGGTGGTGGTGAGCTGCCTTGTTGAACTATTGCAGTGCCTGCAGAGTAGGTACAACCACCGTGCTGTTAGGGAGGTCTGTCCAGTTTCATTCCTTTTAGACTTTGCACAATCGTCTTGTTAGGCCTATCAGGAGCCAGTTTAGAGCCAATCACATTGCTGTGGCTCTGCAGTCACATGTAGGCCAGACCGGGTAAGGACGGCAGATTTCCTTCCCAAAAGGACATTACTGAACCAGATGGGTTTTTCCGACAATTGACAATAGTTTCAAGGTCACATTCAAGGAGACTGAAATTATAATCGAAATTTGTGGATTGAATTTAAATCCCACCAACTACTATGGTGGGGTTTGAATCCACATCTCCAGATTACTGGTCTAGTAACATTACTGTTCCAACACTTTGCCCAGTCCCCAAAGATCTCCTCCAGACTAGATAATTTAGGTCCTCTACCAAGGTCACCATATCCCCTATGCTACTCGAACAGAATTTCAGTCTTTGAGTCCCTCCCCCATTGGTCTTTCTCAGGCTCCGAGTCTCTGTCCCACGGGTGTCTCTCATGTTGCTCAGTCTTACTCTGATGGTCTGTGCTGTGCACTCAGACTCACCCTGTTGATCAGGAGGTTCTGTGGTTTCAAATCTCTGTGTAGTACATTCCTGCTGTGACAGAACGCCAAACCCTTCAGCAACTGATACATAAAAGACTACAGGAAGAGAATAAAATAAATGGTGATGAAAGATTAAATGATTAAAGATATACACATGTAATGCTGTGCCATACCTGTCCTGGGGGTGTTTGATGGGACAGTGTAGAGGGGGCTTTACTCTGTATCTAACCCTGTGCTGTACCTATCCTGGGAGTGTTTGATGGGGGACAGTGTAGAGGGAGCTTTACTCTGTATCTAACCCCGTGCTGTACCTGTCCTGGGAATGTTTTAATGGGGACAGTGTATCAGAATCTAGAATATATGGAGATAATGGACACTTACCTTTACAATCTCAGGATCCAGGTCTCCATTACAGCTATCAAAATATTTCTTTAAATCCTGTTAAAAAATTCAAGAGATATAAAACGGTAAGAAGCAAAAAGAAACGCAGCCAGCAGCTAACAGTTAACCTTCAGGGACACAGAAGAGAAAGACCTATTCCTGCTCCAGCCTGTAATAGTCCCAGAGAACCATTAAGCTTCACATAAATCTCCATAGTTAGATTCTAATCTGTGATTTAGTCTCAGAATTTATTATTTTGTGTAAACCTGAACCCACCTCCCCTTCATGTCGCCCACTTCTCCCCCACAAAACCCCTTGATTAGATTCCAGCCTCTAACTCATTCCCAGGTATCAGTTATTTTAACAATAAATTCTGGAACTCTTGTTTATATTCCTGTCTGTGACTCGCTCCTTGTGTATTATTTGCTTGTTTGTCCTTCAGAGATGTTCATGTTCATTATCTGGAATGTTTGGCAGGGTTAAGGAACATTTGAACATAAACATAAGAACTAGGAGTAGGCCATTTGTTCCCTCGAACCTGCTCCACTATTCAACAAGATCATGGCTGATCTTTTTGTGGACTCAGCTCCACTTATCCGCCCTCTCACCAAAACCCTTAATTGCATTACTGTTCAAAAATTTATCTATCCTTGGTTTAAAAACATTCAATGAGGGAGCCTCAACTGCTTCACTGGGCAGGGAATTCCGCAGATTCACAACCCTTTGTGTGAAGAATTTCCTCCTCAACTCAGTCTTAAATCTACTTCCATTTATTCTGAGGTTATGCCCCCTAGTTCTAGTTTCACCCACCAGTGGAAACAACTAAACTAGTAACAGGATTACAGAGCATTGGGCTAATCAAAGGACTCTTGGTACTGTGGATGAGCAGAGAGATCTCGGTGTACATGTGCATAAATCCCTGAATGTTGGCACCCAGGTTGATAAGGTTGTTAAGAAGGTGTACGGTGTGTTAGCTTTTATTGGTAGAGGGATTGAATTTCGGAGCCGTGAGGTCACGTTACAACTGTACAAAACTCTGGTGCGGCCGCATTTGGAATATTGCGTACAGTTCTGGTCACCGCATTATAAGAGGTGGAGGCATTGGAAAGGATGCAAGAGGAGGTTTACCAGGATGTTGCCTGGTATGGTGGGAAGGTCTTATGAGGAAAGGCTGAGGGACTTGAGGTTGTTTTCGTTGACTTAATTGAGGCATACAAGATGATCAGAGGGTTAGATAGGGTGGACAGTGAGAGTCTTTTTCCTCGGATGGTGATGGCTAACACGAGGGGACATAGCTTTAAATTGAGGGGTGATATTATAGGACGGATGTCAGAGGTAGGTTCTTTACTCAGAGGGCAGTAAGGGCGTGGAATGCCCTGACTGCAGCAGTAGTGGACTCGCCAACTTTAAGGGCATTCAAATGGTCATTGGATAGACATATGGATAACATTGGAATAGTTTAGGTTAGAGGGTCATTAGATTGGTTCCACTGGTCAGCGCAACATCGAGGGCCGATGTACTGTACTGCGCTGTAATGTTCTATGTTCTACCTTCCCTACTAGCTTATCTATTCCCTTCATAATCTTATATGTTTCTCTAAGATCGCCCCTCATTCTTCTGAATTCCAATGAGTATAGCCCTAATCTACTCAGTTTCTCATCATAAGCCAACCCTTTCAACTCCGGAATCAACCTAGTGAATCTCCTCTGCACCCGCTCCAGTGCCAGTATATCCTTTCTCAAGTTTGGCAGGGTTCTGGAACGTTTGGCAGGTACACAGGTAACCTGCAAGGTTCCACCGCAAATAGAACAGTGGAAACAGTTGAGTTTTGGTTTAGTTGCAGGTTTGAGATTTCCTTGCCTGGTGTTTTCTCTCTGCCTTTGCTACACATGTGCTTTCGAAGGAGACTGCACTATGTTTCATTCTGTTGCGCCAGGTGCAGCAATCTTGGGTGAGTTTCTCGCAGGACTCAGAAACATGGCAAACAGGAGCAGCTGTCAGCCATTTGGCCCATCAAGCCTGGTCTATTACTCAATATGATTATGGCTGATCCTCTGTGTTAATGTCTCACCCTGCACTCTCCCCACACCCCTTGATACCTTCAGAGTCTAGAAATCTACTTCCTCTTAAATATATTCAGTGATTTCACTTCCACAGTTTTCTATGGTAGAGAATTCCACAGGTTCATCACCCTCTGAGTGAAGATGTTTCTCCTCATCTCAGTCCCAAATAATCTAAATGTCTCAAAGTTGAAAACTCTGAAGCGAAGCCTTTAGACCGTCCTTTTAGTGTTTCCCTTGACCACTGTCAGAGCATACCCCAAAATCAATCTCTCCATCAAAGATTCACTCTGATAAGCAAACGTCCAGCGTTCGGACTACACGAGTGGCCTGGCTTAGCTGTGACTGTCTCACTCTGATCTGGATCTTGGCTTCCAGCTCAGCTGAGCACCTCAATGTCTATCACTTTGTCTCACTGCCTGATTGCCAGAAACGCCTGAAGGAAACGCAAGTGAAAATGGTTCTTGGCATAACACTGGTACAGTCCAAAGACTAATGCCTTTTCAGTCCCGGACTGATACAGAATGCCAAAGGCTACACTTGCTTTGGCAATTCTTGTATGTGTCTCATCATCAATCTAGCTAGCTCGAGGCGGTGCACTGTTGAGATAATTAACTCAACACGTTCTGATTATGGTCTGAAAGCTTGGACTCGAAATAGGGCTTTCCAGGAGTCTCAGTGTGGTCAGAAAACCAAAGTTATCACAAGCATTGGAGAATAAATCCAGCAGCCTGGGCCTCTGGATTACTCGCCCAATGACATTACCACTAGATCACAGTGCCCCTTTGGTTAAGCTGTAAATTAATGCGATATTTACATCTAATGCTTGCATTTCAAGGGATAAAACCTTAAAACTTACCAGCCAATCACCTAATTAATGTCTTTCAATTCTTACCACATATCAGCTTCTTCCCTACTGCTGTCAGACTTTTGAATGGACTTACCTCGTACTAAGTTGATCTTTCTCCACACCCTGGCTATGACTGTAACACTACATTTTGCACTCTCTCCTTTCCTTCTCTATGATGGGTATGTTCTGTCTGTATAGAGCGCAAGAAATACTTTTCACTGTATCCCAAAACATATGACAATAATAACTCAAATCAAAATACTAGAGGCTGAAAAAAAAAGGGTCAAAAGCAGCAGCTCCTTCCCCAGTGAACCAAGTGGACACTTGTGCCTGTCTGCACTCAGGCCATGCTGTCTGCACTGTATGATTATGGTAAGGTTGGCCAGTTCCTTTCCACTTGTACAGCTGGAGGTATATCCGTATGCTGCAGGATTGATGCTTGCTCCCACGTACTGAGGGTTCAATGAGCCTCTTAACCAGGTATTGACTTACAGCCATATAGACTGCACCTGGGAAATCCGCAGCTCCTGGAGCTTTGCCACTAGACAGGAGTTTGATTGTGTTCATCGGTTCCAACCCGTGTGGGAGTGCCATCAAGAGAAAAAGATGATCGTAAATTGTGGGAGCCAGTTTGTTTCTGCATTGATGGATGCTTGAGGATTAGGTTAAAGTCCACTGCCCGTCTTTGCAGAATTTGAGCTTTTTAAGTGAGGTATCTGTTATTCTATATATAAACCATCCCGAACTCCTCGATTAGATTCCAGTCTGTAACTCACTCCCGGGTATCTGTTATTCTATATATAAACCACCCCGAACCCCTCGATTAGATTCCAGTCTGTCACTCAGTCCCGGGTATCTGTTATTCAATATATATAAACCATCCCGAGCTCCTCGATTAGATTCTAGTCTGTAACTCAGTCCTGGGTATCTGTTATTCAATATATATAAACCATCCCGAACTCCTCGATTAGATTCCAGTCTGTCACTCAGTCCCGGGTATCTGTTATTCAATATATATAAACCATCCCGAACTCCTCGATTAGATTCCAGTCTGTCACTCAGTCCCGGGTATCTGTTATTCTATATATAAACCACCCTGAACCCCTCGATTAGATTCTAGTCTGTAACTCAGTCCTGGGTATCTGTTATTCAATATATATATAAACCATCCCGAGCTCCTCGATTAGATTCCAGTCTGTAACTCACTCCCGGGTATCTGTTATTCAATATATATAAACCATCCCGAGCTCCTCGATTAGATTCTAGTCTGTAACTCAGTCCTGGGTATCTGTTATTCTATATATAAACCACCCCGAACCCCTCGATTAGATTCCAGTCTGTACCTCAATCCTGGCTATCCACTTTTCTATATCAAAATCCATTAGACTGCAGCCAATAACTCACTCAGTGAATGTCCGTTGCAGAGGTCTGTAATTACCTGGTCACAATACTCAAACACAAGCGTGAGCTTCTTATCACTGTGCAGAACATCATGTAGCCTTTGGAGAAAAAAGAACATTTAGATCAGATCCAAAGTCTCTAGCAGTGGAATTATTCACGTTGAATTCTGAAATGAAGGCTTGTCATTGGCCTGACTCCTGGTACAAACTTGGGTCAATATGAATGATAAAAGTCAGTATCATTTGGCTTTGCATCATCTCCCATTGAACACCCACCCAAACCAGTCCAGCCCTTCTCCAACTGCCCACAAACCCTGCACTGAGCTCCCTACAGTGGCCTGATGGCACAGTGGTCAGCACTGCTGCCTTACAACACCACAGACCCGGGTTCAATTCCCACAAGGACATCCCCATCCCAGCACGGAACAAAGGTACTGTTTCTGTTGGTGGCTGGTGTCCTTACGTGATGGAGTTCAGCAATGCAACAAAACACAAAGGAACGGCAGGCACTTCATCCTCGGTGTGGGCCCAGCTCACTGAGTCACACAGGCCTCAACCAGAAGTAGATCAGTGAGTGTCTGCGACAGTCACCGTGCTTACCTCACAATGTTCTTGTGTTTCAGCTCTTTTAGAAGGCAGATTTCTCGCAGAGCTGAGCTAGGGACGCCCTGAAAAGAACCAAATAAACACAGCATTAAACACAACTGTTACAGGTGGCAAACATCAGAGGGGACAGTAAAATACCAACACTAGAATATACAGCAACAAAGCAACGTCAGAAGGCATAGTCTTATTACTAACACCAGACACAGTCAGAGATAGCAAAGAGGAAAGTTGTACACAGCAGTAGCAGAGGGTACTGTTGCCCATAACACTAACAGTAGTGATACAGTGACAGATGGTACAGTCGCACCCATCAACACTGAAGTCACACACTAACACTAAAAAATCTAGTCATGAGGCAATGCCACAGGTTAAATTTACACTAACTAAGGGTACAGTCTTATACTAATACGAAAAGATAGTCACAGACAGCAGAGGGTAGTTACACAGAGCAACGTTACAGGCAAGCCAAACAGTAACATCAAATTGTACATGCTGCAACACCAGAGTGCACAGGCTCACTCGCTTACACACCAGAGTACACAAGCCCACTCGCTTACACACCAGAGTACACAGGCCCACTCGCTTACACACCAGAGTACACAAGCCCACTCGCTTACACACCAGAGTGCACAGGCCCACTCGCTTACACACCAGAGTGCACAGGCCCACTCGCTTACACACCAGAGTACACAAGCCCACTCGCTTACACACCAGAGTACACAGGCCCACTCGCTTACACACCAGAGTACACAAGCCCACTCGCTTACACACCAGAGTGCACAGGCCCACTCGCTTACACACACCAGAGTGCACAGGCCCACTCGCTTACACACCAGAGTACACAAGCCCACTCGTTTACACACCAGAGTACACAAACCCACTCGCTTACACACCAGAGTACACAAGCCCACTCACTTACACACCAGAGTGCACAGGCCCGCTCGCTTACACACCAGAGTACATAGAACATAGAACATTACAGCACAAACAGGCCCTTCGGCCCTCGAGTTGCGCCGATCGCATCAACCCCACCAATCTATAGACCTATCTATAACCCCCAATCCCATTAAACCCCATATACTCATCCAGAAGTCTTTTAAAAGACCCCAGCGAGTTCGCCTCCACAACCGACGACGGCAGCCGATTCCAATCACTCACTACCCTCTGAGTGAAAAACTTACCCCTAACATCACCTCTGTACTTCCCTCCCCGCACCTTAAATCTGTGTCCTCTCGTAGCGACCATTTCAACCCGGGGAAATAGCCTCTGAGAGTCCACCCTATCTATTCCTCTCAACATTTTATAAACTTCTATCAGGTCGCCTCTCAACCTTCGCCTCTCCAGGGAAAAGAGTCCCAGCTCCCTCAAGCCCACTCGCTTACACACCAGAGTACACAAGCCCACTCGCTTACACACCAGAGTACACAAGCCCACTCGCTTACACACCAGAGTACACAAGCCCACTCGCTTACACACCAGAGTACACAAGCCCACTCGCTTACACACCAGAGTACACAAGCCCACTCGCTTACACACCAGAGTACACAAGCCCACTCGCTTACACACCAGAGTACACAAGCCCACTCGCTTACACACCAGAGTACACAAGCCCACTCGCTTACACACCAGAGTACACAAGCCCACTCGCTTACACACCAGAG